>JAVQMG010000074.1:3532500-3573430 GCA_032878915.1 Castanopsis chinensis | reverse complement strand
TGACCTGGGAATTGAACTGCAAAGTGACACAAATCACATACATTCATTTGCCATAAGATGAAGTTCCAATGATATATAAAACTAAAAGTTGTCATTTAAATTACTTACAGTTTCAGAAATAAATGTATAAGCTGGGACGCATGTACCAGAGTCAAAGATTGCACTGAACTCCATCTTAGAAACATTCACTCCAACATTTATTTGAGTGATGCTAATGTTATAAGATGGACTGGTAACAAGTTTACAAGGGAAAATCAGTGCAAGCAGCATGAGGTTATAGTCAAAGACAGTCTTCTTGTTAAACTAAATAATTTTACAATGTTCAGAGGTGACAACTTACATTGAGGACCCAACAGTGAATGATCCGCTTGGTGCAACTCGATCCAGAAAAATACCAGTCTCATTTTTACCACAACTGAAACAAAATGAAAGGGTTAGATCACAAGGGTTGCACACAAATTAATGAAAATTTTCCGAAATGATCTGACCAGGAGTTATTAACAAGAAACAACTTCAATGATTAGATCCCCTCACCCCTAATTATCAAATTATCAAAGAAAAAGTAATGCTAGCCCACCAATGATGATTTTTTTTATTGACCATACTAAAGACATTAATTTTTTTTCTAGTAATATCACCAACCCTCTAAAAGTTTTTGGTATCATGATAATCCCGAGCATAACGTACCTACCTTAAGGTGTTTCAGTAAGCCTGAGGCAATAAAACACTTTGATAACCCTCACCAATGATTACACTTATTTGAAGAGGGAAAGCACCATATCAAACTCTAAATTTATCATCCAAATGATAGATATTTACTGAAATATCTGTTCCATAATTTTGTCATTTTAATTAACAATTGTTTAATATATTGTGGCAGTTTTTCGAAATTGCTACACTAGAGTACCTATAGCGGCGGTTTAGAAAAAGCCGGCGTTAAACTACCTATTGTGGCAATTCCTAAAAGTGCCATATTAGGTCTCCTATAGTGGTGGTCTTCAAAACTACCGCTAGGAAAAAACCACTGCAATAGAACCAGTTTTTTTTTTTTTTTGGGTGAAATGATATTGCTTACAATATATAATTAGTATGATGTTCACTTGAAACAATATTTCTTCCAAAGATTTTGGTAGCTAGGAAAGCAATGAAAAATAACCTACCCTAAAGTGATTGGAGCATCTACAACTTTTGATTGATCATCATCTGTAATTAAGTGCAAAACATCCTCTACCAAGATTCCAGATGATGACATGTTTGAATAATACGACATTTCATATGCACAGTCGCTATTAGCTGAAGGACATTGATTTGGATCGCAATAGATGCTGCTGTTGCAAGAAACTTTATTGCTTGTTGATGATGCATTAGGACTGTAGATATTGAAGTTTACTACCTGCTTGGCAAAAAGATTAATTGTTATTGCATTTTGATATTAAAATGAATGAATGAAAATTTTGATTTTGGTCAAAAATTGGTTGACTGAATTAAAAAAGGTATGAGTTTCAGGGGTTAATTAAGTTCTAGTGGGAAGTTATTGTTTCAGTAAATAACCTTTCCCATATTAATAAGGAAATAATCTAATTTAATTTATAATTGATGGTGTTATAGGACTCTTTAGTGTTGGATGCAAGAAATGGGTCAGTTCCACGAACATGGGAGAGGTAGAGGTATGATGATTAGGCTTTGTCAAACAATTAGGTTGTTATATCTTAGAGGAGAGAAGTTGAAGAGAAAGGTTTGTCTTATTGGTTTTTGATTTTGACCACTGCATATGGCTTAAATCTTCTCAAAGTAGTACATGATCTCCATGCCTCAATTAGAACCTCTTCTGACAAAATCATTGACTTATCTAATTATAAAACGACTAATATCTTATATTTTTACTAACAATTTTAACTAGATTAATTAAAGGCAATACCTTAGAACTTAGAAGCCTAATCACAATATTGAAAATCTCATCAAACCGTTCCATTTAAAGCCAATACCTTAGACCTTTCTTTTTAAAAAAATTCGTAGTACAATGGGAAGTGGAGATTTTTAAACTTAATTTGATTCTCCTATTAAAAGAGAGCAAGTTATTCCACTAAATCACTATTTCTTGATATCTTAGAGCATCCACATTAATGGATGTAAAATTTGTCCATTTTGCCAAAAAAAAAAAATAAAAAAGAATCTATTTTACACTCTCACTTTTACAAAACACCCACATTAGTTTGTTTATTATTTCTATCTATTTTATTTTAAAAAAAAAAAATTCCTGTCTTTCACTGTTATTTATGAATTCTGCCTTTTTAACCCATACTCAAACTCTCTCTCTCTTTATTTCACATCTCCTACCTGCCTCTCACCACTAAACTTGCCTCCCCACCCCCCCCCACCTCCTCCTGGTTGAAATCGCTTCTACCCACACGGTCACAAGCAATGATCCACAAGCATCACAATCACCAATCCATGATCCACAAGCACTGTTCCACAATCCACAAGCACTGTTCTAGTAGACCCAAGCACCAACCCACAATCACAAGTTCACAAAAATGCTCTCTGTGTCTCTGTTGATATGTCCATATAAGGGTGTGTTCGATTTTTGGTTGATTTTGCAGATTGTCCGTGTTCAAGTTTGTTTGATTTTGTGTGGTGTGTGTTGTGGTGGTAGTGGTAGGCAGTGTTGGGTTGTGGCGGCGGTGGTTAGCGATGTTGGGTTGTGATGGTGGGTTTGTTTGTGGTGGTGGGTTTGTGTGTGGTTGGCAGTGATGAGTTTCGGTGGTCGGTCTATTTGCAATAGCCGATTTGTGTGGTTGGCGGTGGTACTGGGAAAAATGATATTGGCAATGCTGGGTTATCAATTGTAGTTTCTATTTGTCCTATATGTAATTTATTTATTTTTTAACTCCTTTGGTTGTCATCCTTTTTAATGCAATATATATATATATATATATATATAAAGTTTTTAGAAGAAAAGGATATCACAATGACACAATAAATGATTCCAGATAGGAGTATTTGAATGCTCCGTTTGTTTCAATAAAAAAATCTTGTGTAAAGATAGTTTCCGTTTTTCAGAGTTGGGTAGTATTTGAAAAAATAGGTAAAAAAAACTATTTTTAGTCAACAAAAAAGGTACAATTTATTTTTAGAGATTGTTTTCTACTAAATTTTTTTGGAAAACAATGTTATTTCACAACAAGCTAAATAAGTAATAGATAATAAATAACAAACCTGTCCAGATGATGTTGGTAAGCTGGTTACGCAAGTACTATTGTTACAATCACATGGTAGCCAGAACAAATCACTGCCAGTGTCTAATGCTACCAAATATGATACACTTGGTGTCCCCACAGAAACATTAGCATAATACAAACTGAAAATATCAACACCATTTAGAAGAAACAAAGTTAGAAGAAAAGGAATAGGAACTCCAAGGAAAAAAAAGAGAGTAAAGTACAAGGAGTGACTCTTAAGGATCATACAAGTCAAAATTGTTGATGAGGAGGGTGCCGTTTCCATTAGCGAAAGTGAGCGGAGTTGGTGACTGGTTGTTACTGGCAGCGAGGTGACGGCCGCGAATTATGCTGTCTCGGTTAGTCATAGCAACATAGTACTCTACGCTCCCTTCCTCTGGAAGCCCCTCAAAGTCCAGAATTTGCTTAACCGGATCCGAGAACCGGTGGTGAATGTCGAATCCAAATGACCCCAACCCATAACAACTCCCAGAATTCAGTCCTAGTAGTAACAATACCAGTAGTATGTATGATCCGGAAGTCAATGAATATGAAGAAGCTGTACTAGTCCATGCCAAAGCCATTGCTTAGTTTGAAATCTTTTTCAGAGAGAAAACCAGACTTGGTCTATTAATAAAGCTAAAGCATGAATGATCGAGCACTATGAAGAGTTTTAGTTTATGTCACATCCCAAACCCAAAAGGGGTCCAAAATGTGAGAAACATCTCATAAGTACATGTAGATTTTTTCCCTTTTTGGAAAACCAAACTATAGGATGATCTTTATTTTCCTATCATTTCCACAGGATAAGAATATATAACCATAAATCTTCACATTACAAGTCAGAGCTCTATAACACATTTATGGACAATAACTAAAAATCATGTGCCTCCACATAATACATGAATATATATATTACAAAACTCTTGGATTACACAAACTCACAATCTTATCAAGAATAAGAAATCTTAACATCAAGTCTAGACCTACCACGCCTAAGGCTAACAAATCTCAAGTGACCAACATCCGATAGAATTGATTAATGTCTTGGTGAATATAGCAAAAACAAGTCACCAACCATTTACAGTAAAAGTCTCCAAATTTAACATAGCACTTCAATCATCACCAACGAAATAAGCTTCATATCCAAGGTATGGCTAATTACTCTGAAAAACTGTTAGAGAGTGGGATGAGCTAAAGCCCAGTAAGTATCATAATTAATGGGGGTGGGGGAAATGCAAGTTTTATCTTTAATAATAATAATATGATCTGGATGGTTAAGTAATGAAACACAAAATTTCTCAAAGTAAATACCTTGAAACTATATACTATAATCTGTGACACTAACAATATAATTTTCAAAACCATAAAATCTAACATACGGTAAATTATGACAAATATATCACACTACCAAATAAACCAGTCAGGGGATCCATCCATTCACAACTGGCATGATATTGTGCAGCCCTGCCACCCATACTCACAAGATTTTTCTCTCTCCCCACGGGCAGCAGAGAGAGCGCGTCAAAATGGGCTCTTTTCTTGCAGTGTGGTCTCTTGGCCCTATGGGACAGCGGCCTCACCCACAGCACAATCAATGAACTTCTTCCCTTCCATGGGCAGCAAGGAAGAATGCGTCAGTCCAAAGTGAAAAGACACTGACCTGGATTTGATTCCGTTGTCACAAAGATTACGAAAACCAAATCGGGTGATCATCGAGAAATCACACATGGTATGGTATTAAAACCACATAAAGCTCATAGTATACATTTCCTTTCAAATACAGTTTATATCCAAGTAGTTTTAGAAAACCTTAAATAATCTAACTTCCACAAGGTTTGTAAGGTTTTCAACTCCATTCTTATCAAAAAGATTTTCTATCAATTTTCCAATAACAAGACAAGATAAGCATCTTTAAATTTTCTAGTAAACCATAGAATTCATAATTTTCTTATCAAAGATTAAATAAAAGATGCTCATATTTTCTATGTCAACAATTCATACATTTCCCTAACTGCATATCAAATATGATGCATTTTTACATATAATAATATGTAATAGGGTCACAACATAACAACTTTAAGAAAACATATATCCATATATAATTTTTCAAAATGTGTTTGACCCAAAAATAACATTTATGAAATATGGTTATTTTCCAAAAATATCCCATTAAGAAGCTACTTACCTCGCAACCACAAAATCCTAATTCTCCAAGTTTCAAGGAGATTAACTAGAACCTAAACAGTATCAAGTAAACCTATCACAATAAGCATAGAGTTTGAAATTGTATCTAGTCAAAATTTAAGAACCGTCAAATAAATACTTAATTAGGCAAGCCTAGTATTTAATCTCATCAATTTTAACATATTCCACTTCCAAAGTTTCTCAACAAATTGATTCACAAGGCATAAACTCCAATTATACTCATGAATTATTCAAGGTATTATCTCTAACATCGAAACCTCAACATTTTATTAGTGCTTCCCACAATATTTACACCACATCAACAAGAGACCCATGATACCAAAATCATCATATCCTCCATAACAAACAATTTAAACATTAAACTAGTTTCAAATAATCGATAAAAATTATATTCACCATTTATTTCACATTAAAAAGGCAAAACTCCCAAATTTTCACCACTTAGATCACTACCATTGGTACAAACCATAAACCCACTCATTAAATAAATCCACCAACACAAAATCCATACATAAAAGCACATAAATATCACTTTTAATGCTCATAAATCACATGAGTATCATTATTAAAGCAGGTATCATTATTAAAGCTTAGATAAAAAATAACCTCAAGCAAAAGTGTAAAATCCACAAAAAGATTAGAAATTTTTACCTCAAATAAAAGATGTGAAGGTGTCTATGGTTCACACAAATTTTTTGGTGATTTTACCGGAAAAATGATGGTGAAAATAGTGATACGGAGGTACCGATGAAAGAGTTTGAGGGAGCGAAGAGGAGTGTTCTACCGAAAAAGAAAAAGAAGAAAAGAAAGAAAAGAGAAGAAGAAGTGGGAAGCCGGTCAAAGAGAGTAGAGATATTTGTGAGATGAGTAGTAGGGGTTAAATGGGGTAGGTGGGCACATGTGGTCTAAATAAAGGCTGACCCCTACCTTTTTTTATTTATTTTTTTTCTGTGTGTGTGTGTGTGTGTGTGTGTGTGTGTGTGTTTGTGTGTGATTGGGACGTTACAGTTTATGTAGGGAAGGAAAGTTGACACGTTCTCATCAGAACAAAACCAAGAAGACGGCATAGAAATAGTCGTTGAATGAGAGAGAAAAGAGAGCTATCGAGAGCTGGGGGTGTTTGGTATGGTCGACGCTTACGTTGGTGAAAGGCAAGTCATGCGAAAGTGAGGTCGAAACCGCGGGTGTTTTATTAAATATTGACTTGTTCTTTTCTCCGCCAAATAAAATACTCTGTTATTCACGTTATCACAATTTTTTCTGCCCCCCAAGAAAAACACTTAAGTTGCTAAAAAAAAATTGTAATGAGCAAGAAATATTATCTGGGGATTGTTTATTAATATTACAACTAACAGCTTTTTTTTTTTTTTTTTATTTTATGGGATAGTGCCTTTTTTTATTTATTATCTGAATGTCCTGTAATTTTTCTGGAAAAGTTGGCATCAAGTTTTGATTTATCATGGCCTCAATCAAAACACAAATTAAAATATAGTTTTTCAAATGTCTTGCCAATGTTCTCACATGTGTGATATATTCAACTTATCATTCTTATTTTCCACTATCACATATAAAATGTCAATGTTAGATTCTTGATCCTTAATCTAAACGTTTTGTTAAAAGTTGTTAATGTTATATAACTTATATTGACAAATTCCATGGTAAAAGTGACAACGAGGGTTTTGTTTAATTTGATACAAGTTGTTAGTGTTCTATAACTTATATTGATAAATTCCAAGTGCCTGTATAAGTGTCAACGAGGGTTGTTGTACATGTGATTTAGGTAAAAGTACATGTAATGAGCTGCTTGAAGATGTTGAAGATCTAGAAACCTGCTCAAGCAATTATTAAAGTCAGTCAAAACTTAATTCGCAAGCTAGATTATGGGAACCAACAATCCTAGTTTACTCGAAGACTAATTGAATCTCAACTTTCAACTAGGAAAAATCTCTAACTTGCATAATTATTACGATAAATTAAGTTAGAAAAAGGGGTGAAAATGTCTCTATAGATTATTTTATTTTATTTTTTAGGAGATAATTACAATATTCAGTGTAAACTTATTTATGTATTAATTGCACTTTCACTTACGTAGGTGCAAAGACCAGCTCATATCCCTTCTTGGTTGAAATGTAGGTTTTTTGGAATGCTAGAGTACGTCACAAAATGATGTGTGGAATAAAAATAGAGAAGGTTGAATACAATTTTCACAAAATGTTATCAATAATGGTCTGTTTGGATGGAGGGAGGGGAGGGGAAACAGGGGCGGAGCCAGAAATTTTTGTTTGAGGGAGCCGATTTGCGTTACTAATTTATTAGTCGATACAAACTTTAATACACATACACAAACACATGCATCTATACACATACACAAAAATTAGTATCTTTCATAATGAATCCTTAAAATTAAATGTTTCATAGAATTAAATTAATCTTTCACCATCTTCCATAGAAAAATTCTTACAATTTTCATTTTCAATATAAGTTACCAAATTGTCTACAATTGTGAGTAAAAAAATTTCAATTGAATTAATGAAGTGTTCAAAGACATGAATGATCCAAAACATTAAGAAATATGAAAACACATTTTACCATAAAAAATGAATTTGAGAAACAATACGTTCTCTATAACTAGTAGACAAATTGGAAAATTTTTTTAAGATCATTATTGGACCAACTCAAATAATTGGGGGTGCCAAGTCCCATTCTTGAGGGCTAATTATTAAAATATTAAATATTTCTATATAGTAAAAAAAAAAAAAAATCAAAAATTATGGGGGGACCATGGCCTCCCACCCTAACATGTAGCTCCACCCCTGAGGGGAAGTAGAGTAGATTTGACCCAAAATTAGTCTATTTTTAGCCAACTCTACTCTACTCCCTTGCACTCTCCCTCCATCTCCCCTCCATCCAAACGGGCCCTAAGAGTTAGTGGAATTTGGACGTACAAAGATCATTCTCATGGAATGATGTATACCCTTTTTTTTTTTGGATTTTCTAGTGCTCTAAAAATGAAGATCAAGTGTTTTACCCTTACAAATCTAAATCACTTGTAGGAAGTTCTTCAAAAGAGTAGATTCTTTGCCAAAAAATACTGTGGCACGAAATAAATGATAGTATGGGCATGAAAAATAAAATCAGGATATATAATCATAATTCAGTTCAATGTTATGTCATGATTTTTATTGAACAAGTATTTTAATCAACTGTTGAATTACATCGATGCCACCCATTCCAGGTTGAATTCTCAATATATTAAAAGTATATAAAAATTTATGTAGGTAAAGAGTTATACTAGCTAGCTTTGACTTGAATTAAGTTACAATTGATGCAACCCGGCCATTCCAATATTATACTAATCCATAACTTTTAATGGGAAATACAAACAAATGCCCTTAGGGCTTTTTATGGGAAAAGAAAAAATAAATTAATGTTTTAAGAGTTTTTTTTTTTTCATAAAAATAATATTAAAACTTTCTTAAAATAGATTGTTAATCAATGTTCTAAAGGCATTCGTTAATATGACCCACTTTTAATTTATATAAGTTTAACATTTTGAAATTTTGACCACTCTAAATTTTACTCCAAACACTACAAAAAACGCGGGCCTTAGGCCGCGTTTTCCTGGGCCGCGTTTCGAAAAATGCGGCCCAAACTTATAGTTGAGCCGCGTTTTAAAAAAACGCACCCTGTGCACTTGAATTTGGGCCGCGTGGGTCGAACGCGGCCCAACAGCAGGTCTGCAGCTGCGTTCATTGGTGCTCTAGCTGCGTTTTTAACGAATGGGCTGAAGCCGCGTTTTTAAAATGCGGCTTCAGCCCATTCTGAATTTTTTTTTTTTTAATATAAGGCTGAGGCCGCGTTTGTTAAAAACCCGGCCATAGTCAGCCCTGAAGGCGCGTTTTTTAAACGCGGCTTCAGCCCATTCCTGAAGCTGCGTTCAAAAAAACGGGGCTACAGCCCATAATATAAATTGGAAACAAAAAAAAAGCCCTACCCTATTTTTTACAAAAAAGTGCACCTTTCTCTGTCGAAGCCCGTCGCGCCCTAAGTGATCTCACCCCACCGAATATCCACCACCGATCGTCCATGCTTTGGGTCTCTTCCTCTCGCTCTCCAACTCTCAATCTCACTAAGAAGGCCGACTACACAGTAAGTTTTTTAAATTCGTTGTTTTGATTTTTGTTTTACGGTTTCCATTTTTGTTTTAGGGTTTCGATTTTTGGTTTATAGTTTTAATTTTTGGTTTAGGGTTTCGATTTTGTGATTGTAGCATTTCGAATTTAGGTTTAGGGTTTCGATTTTGTGATTGTAGGGTTTTGATTTTAGGTTTAGGGTTTTGATTTCGGGTTTAGGGTTTGGACTAACAGTAATATTTTCCCAATCTGGGTCTCGCTCCACTGAGGGATTCTCCACGAGGTAATTGGAAACTGCACCACTGAAGGCGCAGACAAGAGGGCTTCTGCTGCTTCCTCTTCTCCACGAGGGCTTCTGCTACTTGTTCTCGGAAGGTACTGCTTTTTATTTTTGTTTTTGAGTCACATTTCTATTTTTGGATTTTTGGTTTATTCATTTTTGTGGTTTATAGTGAAGAGGAGGCGAAAAAGAAGATATACTCAGTTTGTACGACCACCTATACTGGATTTGGTGCTTTGATTTCCGAGGAGCTTTCTTATAAAGTTAAATGTAAAATATTTTCTGGGTTTTTATAAATTTTGGATTTTATTTTTTTATATAGAGTCTACTTGATTTTGTTGTTATGGGTGCTTAGGGGTTTAGGGTTTAAGGGCTTTTGAAATATATATATATTTTTTTAATTTTAGTTCTTTACAGACAGTATCAGCAGTTCAACATATGATTAATTGTGATGGCTGCTTTGGGGTTTTTGAATGAAGGGTTTAAGGGGTTTAAAGCTTTTTATCAGTTCCCATTTGTGGGTGTTTGATTCAATTTGGCTGAATTTTTTTTTGGGTTTCTTTTGAATAGGGTTGCTTGGTGTGCTCTGGGTGTTGCCGGATTCGTATCTTGATGTGCCCAACAAAGATTATGGAGGTGAATATTGTTTGAAGTTGAATTTTATTCCATGTTCAGTGTAGTAATTATTTTTGGTATATGATCTTGTATTGTCTTGTACTTATCTTTATCTTGGTTTGAGTTTAGGGGATCTCTCTCTCATTTTTGTTTCTTCAACTAATTTATATATTAGGTTTTTGTTAAACGAGTTCCTAATTGGAAAATAGCAAAATTTAATTAAAAAAACAGGGCTTTTAGACTAATCAAGGTGGCTCAACTGGTCAACTTCCTATAGAAATGACTAGATTATATTATTAAATTCGATAGTGGGTGAAGAAGAGACATTATCATCCATTTTACTGACAAAGTTTATGGTTAAGTGCGTCATGAGTATGAGAATATTTTTCTTAGGTTACTTATAAGGATTTGTAAATATATTATTGCAATCCATATAACAAATTTTTATTTAGAATTGTGACAAGAGATTAAATTGGGTCAGGAGCTGGCGTAAAAGGAGTGTTTTACGCCAGCCAATCCTGACCTGACACATCAGCAAATAAAAAAAAAAAAATTCACTCCCTCTCTTCTCTTCCCATCTCCCTCACTTTTCCAGAATCATTAAGGCTTGAAACAATGTTGAAGGAGCCACAGCCTCTGTTTTCTTCATATCTCCCTCTCTTCTGTAAAATCCTCTGAAAGCCTATAATTTTATAAAAAATCCCAGCAAAGGAGCTGTTCACGCACCCAAACTGACCATCGATATAGCTCACAAAAAAAATACAGCGAGAAACCCATGCCACAAACTCAAATCCACCCAAAAAAAAATCAACCCAGCAGTTTCAACTAGCAATTTTACTTCAAGAAAAATAGAAGACATACAAACAAGAAATAAACAAACAAGAAATCACAGAAGGAAAACATAGAAGACATTCCCATGAGTGAAGCCTCAAGAAAATGGGTCCTCCATAGAACCTGATCCATGGCTGACATGGTTCCAAGCTTTGCACCCTTGTTTTGGATCTTAACAATGCTGACAAGGCTTGATAGTAGAATCACAGATATGGTACCAGCTATAGTTTTCACAGCGGCAGGACCTTTCCCAGTCTTCAGCTGATCCAAACTGTTTATCACAAACTCTCTCAAAGGCCCAATCTTGACCAATAGAAGAAATGCCAAAACACCATCAGCAAACAAAACCAAGAACAACAACTGTATCATTTCTCTCCTTCAACAAAACAAACCTTGATTTTTCTTTCTCTCCAATGCCGATTAATATTCACAAAAATTTATAAAAACCCACTTCACCAAAACAAGTTCTAAGCTTTAAAAAATGAGGTTTTTTCAAATCCATAGATCCACAGACCCACAGACCCATCCATTAACAAAAAGCAAGAAACTTTCTTGCAGAGACCCATTTGCTCTTTCTGATTCGAACAAGAAAAACACACACCAGCACCATATCAGCAGAACACAAATGCAAAAGCCTTAATTTAAACTAAAATGGGTTGAGGAAATAAAGGAAACCCACTTCAAAAAACCTGGTTTTAATGCCACAGATCTGTACATTTAGTCATATGTAGATAGAATGAAAGAAAGAAAGAGCAGAGACCCATTTTTTCTTTTAATAGCTTTTTTGTGAAAATTGATTTGGTAATTTTGGCTTGGGGATTAATCCACTTGTAAATAAGCCAATTGGTTTTTTCTCATTTGCTTTTTTTAGGCCAAAAGGTATTAAAGGGGCCAAATGAAAAGAATGTAGAAACTGCTAGGTTGATTTTTTTTTTTTTTTTTGTGGGTGGATCTGAGTTTGTGGCATGCGTTTCTCACTGTTTTTTTTTTTTTTTTTTTGGTGAGTTTCATTGATGGTTGGTTTGGTCGCGTGAGCAGCTTCTTTGCTGGGATTTTATTCGATGTTCAGTGTAGTAATTATTTTTGGTACATGATCTTGTATTGTCTTGTGCTTATCTTTATCTTGGTTTGAGTTTAGGGGATCTCTCTCTCATTTTTGTTTCTTCAACTAATTTTTCTTATTGTTTTTCCTTCCAAGTTACTAGGGGCAAGTAATTTTCAGTCTGTCCCTCTTTTCTAGTAAATTCCAGTCTGTTATAGTGAACACAAATCCTGTTATATGTTGCTTTTCCCCCCAGCTTTTTTGATCAAGTATAGTAATATTTAGCTTAAAATATTTTACCTTTTTTCTTTTTAATAAACCAAATACTTTTAAAATATTGCCAAATGGTTTTGATGTTCTCAAATGATATTTTGTATTCAAAACTTATTGATGTGCGTAACTTATTCAAAAATTTAGAATGTATGAAGGCACATGGAATGATGGAATGCAAATGACATGGTTTGAATGTCAGTGAAAAAAAGCTAATCTTAGCCCCAAACAAAGGATAAAAAAATTGCTGAATTATAATATGTCATATGTGTACCATGATTTGTTTTTTGATATGGACATGATAAGCTTTTATTGCTCCAAAGACAACAAGATAGCAAACAAAACCCACACTTTCAAGCTAAGCTTAGGGTGGGATTATGTGGAAGTGACTTAAAGCTATGTTACATGTCTTAGATCTTTTGATAGATTTTGTCTCTTCGAAAAGGAAAATGTAAAACAGATATATACAGCAAATAAGCAATAAAAGGTGAAAATTCAAAATATATTTCTTTCTTCAAACATTAATTATTTAGTGTAATGTTTATAGAAAAAATTAGTTAATATAATATGTTACTAAAAGCATGCAAAATAACACATACAAACACTACACTACAGGACACAAAATTTAATGTGATTCAACAAGCTCTTTGTCTTTATCCGCAGGCAACACCAACCAAAAATAAAAATAATTATTAATAATTATTTATTATAACCACATTCACAAACTCTTACAAACCTTACAAAAATAAACCAGTACAAATCTCTAAATGTTCACCCGAAGATATTTTCACACCAAATAAAATCTTGTTTTTAACTCTCTCATACACATGATAAATCCTAGACTAGCTATAACACCTCATTCTTGGTCTTTATCAATATGGCACTACCCTTCTAATAGAAATTAATGAATGCACATATTTATTATCCTTCTAGTTGATGCAGAACTCTAAAAGTAATTAGCAAACCCTAACTTATCCTTTCATCATGTACTGAACTTATCATGATAGAGGATAGGACTCGATATAGTTCAAAGAGCATTATCTTGTTTCTAGTTTTTGTTTTTGTTTTTCTTTCTTACCTACTCCCCCTTTTTATCCCTTATCTCTTCAAAATCCATGCCTATATATGCTTTCAATCTTTTCAAGATTCTTTATATATAGCTGCTGCTCTTTGTTTTTGTTGTTGTTGTTTGTGCTGCTGTTGTTGTTTCATTGGGCGCTACATTTCAGAAGGATGATTGATATTAACCAACTCAAAAAATAAAAGCGACATCTTTCTGTGTAATATGCCCCACCAGGGCCACAACCTTAGTTCTTGGCTTTATTCATAAAAAATAAAAATAAAAACTTTAATTCTTGGCTTTACTCTTTCATGAAGAGCATATAATAGTAAACTATATATACCATCTTTCATTTTTTTCTTAAATTATTGATGTGATGTTGAAATGTTTCAACCTATAAGGGGAAAAAAATTGGTGCAGTAATAATTTTTTGCGGGGGATTTCACACGTGTCATGAGTTTAGGGCACTTTGTAGGGGCATGTATACACTGTACTTGCATTGGAAAGCACTAACGTCCAACTTTTGGTGACTAGTTTCTATTGCTAGCTACTTAAAAGTAAGCTATACAGTCACCTTGAATGAAGAAAACAACCTTCCACCTAGAGAGTAGCATTTGCATTCAATTGAGAAATGATATTATTAGGGAATCTACTAAAAATATAATAATTTCATGATACGTTTTTTTGAGAAAATTCCTAGTTAGATTGTTTAGTAGAAAGCCTTTTAATACCCAACTAGCTAGGGTACTTACATACATATATAGCATGTGTAATTGATGGTCTTTGGTGCCACAAATAGGTGTTTTAATCAATGTCTTGACCCCCTTTTTAATTTTTTTTCTTCACCCACTTATGGTACTTTCATCAATGTTTAACTTAGTGGGAACCAATGACTTATTTGGTTAAGCATAATTATGTTTGGACCGGATGCTATACTCTCCTAGATTTAAGAAAAAAGGGCTAACTTTTGTTGGTTTCATAAAGATTAATGGAAAGCCATTTGTCTAATGGTGAAATTATTGGCGGGCCCTCTCGCGTGAGTTAGAACTTAGAAAGTCATTTCCATGGACCATACCTTGAAAATGGCTTTTGGAAGTGAATTAATGTAGAATTTGGACAGACCTTGAAAGCATGTTTAATTTTCTTCCCAAATTCTTGGGATCTAGTTTTAGCAACTAAAATTGTTGTTTCATTGATGAAATGCACTACCTAAGAGATGGAGGAGTCGAAACAACAATTTTAGTAGTCATTTATTTATTTTTTTCTGGGTTTGAATAAGAACCATTTTTTTTTTAAATTTAATTTATAAAAGTATTTTTTTTTTTTGGTTGGCCATCATATTTATGTGTTTCAAATAGTAAGTTGAGTATATGATCAAAAAGTCAAAGTAAGTTATTAGAGGAGTAGTATTTATCTGCAATAAAGGCTCACTGGTTAGGGTTTTCAGTTTTCTTTTGGGCTCCTCTCTCATTTTCAGCTTCTGGGTGTTGCTCAAACAGTGATAAATCAAATTTCAAGCACTGTGGCTTTTGTTTTATGTGTTGGGTTAGTGTTAGTTGTGCTTCAAGTTTTTGTTTTCCTATGCACTTTGTGGTGGTTTTGGTGAATTTGGTGCTGGAAGGGGTTGTTAAGGTTTATAGGATCTTTTGTTGTACTTTTACTTTGTGAATTTTAAGGTTTGCGGGTTGATTCTGTTGGTTGGTTGGTTCGATTTGGGATTTGGGTTTGAGCTTTAGCTTATGTTTGTTTGGTAAAAGTTGCATCTTTGCTCTTATGGTATGGACTAGAAGGTGATGAAGTGGTAGTTTGACTTGGCTTGAGAAGCTAGTTGTACTGTAGTTTGTGATTTTGGAGTTCCTGGTTAGTTTGATTTTGTAAAGGGGTTTTAAGATTTTTGGGTTTTGTTTTCAGGGGGATAAGGTGGTGAATTTGATGATCATGATACCGGTGATTCATGGGTAGTAGAACAGTGAAGATTGGACCAGCCAATGCTAATAAAGTTGTGACCGGGCTGCCAAGCTTCGTTCCTGCTATACCCACGTCTAATTCCCTGTAAATTTCCTTCTGTTTCTCTTTGTTAGTACACCTCTGATTTGAATTAAATTTCCCTGTAATTAGCTCACGTTTGAAATTGAAATTGGACACAGGTGCTGCTGTTGTTGTTGAAGCCGATACCACCATCAACCGCTGTGAATGGGGTTCAGGTTTGTCTCTCTCTGCCCTCTCTTCCTTCTGCTTTCTCAAAACAACATTGCAATTTTGTCTATGGGTTTTGTATTTTCTATTCTATAGTCGAAATTTTCATGGGTATTTTGTTTCGTTTTGATTTGGCCATGTGGGTCCATATCTATTGGTAAGGCTGGGAGTGTCAATAACGAGGTTTGGTGCCTGGGTTGGTTTACTTTTGTTAAGGAATGGTTCGAGATTTTATGTTTTTCATAGTTCAAGGTTTATCTAACTGAAATGCAATCAATTCACTGTTCGATGAAATGCCTCTGTGAGCTGTGTATTTTGATGCATGAATTTTTTTTACTGAGATTTTGAGCAATTGTACACAGATTTTGAGTTCTAGTGTCACAGTGACAAGTTAGTATAGGTTACTAAAGTTTCTTGGTTGTCTTCAATGGTAATCCAAGTAGTGGGCTTTTAAGTTTGAAACTAAGTATTATACTATGTGTGTGATGGTCACCTCACCCCCACGCCCAACCTACATAAATCTAAAGAAACTGATTTTAATTGGATTGGATTGGTACTTATCTTTATAGTGATTTTCTATTACGTGTGTTGCCAATCATGTATGTCCATGGAACTTGCTTAAATAACAACCATCGGATTAAGCTAACTAGTGCAGAAGAATGGGATTTGTATTACGTGGCATTTTAAATAAACTTTTTTCATTGCTATGCTTTCAAATATTTTGTATGATCTCAAATTATGATTCAACCACCTCAAGATTCTCTTTAATCTTCTTCTTAATTGGTCCTATTTGGTCTACTTTGGTTCATTCAGTCCACTTTGGTTATATTCGGTCGTATCGGTCTTTGGTAATATTCGGTCCACTTCAGTTCTATTCGGTCTTATTCAGTCTATTCAGTCTATTTCTGTTCTATTCGGTCTTTGGTAATATTCGGTCCACTTCAGTTCTATTCAGTCTATTCGGTCTTATTCAGTCTATTTTGTCCATTTTGGTCATACCCGGTTTATTTGGTCCTACTCAGTCCACTCGGTTTTATTCGATCTATTTCTCTCCTATTACATCTTATTCAGTCTATTTTGGTCATATTTGGTCCACTTGGATCCTAATCAATCTATTCTGTCGTATTCAATCTTATGCGGTCCATTTTGGTCGTAATCAATCCTTTCGGTCCATTTTGGTCGTATTATCATCACAATTTGTATTTTTCGTTGTTTTTAGTGCAAAACTGCAAATATGAAATATTTATTTTAAATTTCGTTATGTTAATGGAAATTGTTACTAAAGAATATATATATATATATATATATATATTGGAATGATCAACGAAAGGCATTTTTTTTTACGACAAACATACATCAATGAAAGGCATTGAATCATCAATTAGCAAAAAACATTACAATATGTACCATGAGCATAATGTATTGATACATTTTGCTATTTGGTTGGTTGTAATTTTCTACATACATAAATTATAAATACACGCGTATATAAATAATTTTAATAAATGGGTATAAATTAAGCATGAGTGTGATGATTTATCTTGACTCTTATCTAATATTTGAGTGCTGCAATTTTGCCCCCTTAATTAAAAAGTCCTGGCTGCATTACCACTACGTCTTGGTATTTTTTATGGAGATATTAAAAGTTCAAATTTTCCCTTACTTGTTATAAACCATTGAATTTATCAACAAAAAGAAAACACTCATTAAATAAATGTATCAACCTTAAATTGTGATGAATGAAGATAATTGACAAAAGAGAGGACCCATTCAAAGTCTGGATACCTCTGCAATGAGAAACCATTCATTAAAGATTCAGTTCACTAAACATAGGATATTCAAATCTTGCATGAAGAAAAGAGTAGAGGGATAGAACATAGGGAAAACTAGGAAACAATAACCAAAAAAAAAATCTTAATATAAGGTACCTCCTGTTCATTTTATAGAATAAGACAGCTTATTATATATATATATATATATATATATATATATTGTCTTTTAAAATAAATAAATAAATTGTGAATGTTAGCGTAAGAGAAGCCTGGCTACCTCAGATTAGTCATAAACGAGGCTTGGCTACCTCAAATCAGCCATAGATATTGAGTTTTTTCATAGTTTTTTTTTTTTTTTTTGGGTTTCGTTTCCTGCCATTCTTCTTACCTCAATGGGAGGATCCGCGTTTTTCTTCGTTGAATCCAAAACTTTTGACTTTTCAGTTAAGGAAAAGTTTGGATCAATAAATTTTGGGTACTTCTAAAAAAAAATTATAAAGTGTAGCGGTAGAGTGAGAAACTTAGGTTTTTAATTTTATGAATGTCACAACTATCAAAATAAATTATGAATCTCACCAAAATAAGATATAACAAAGGAAGGCAGATAGATGTTTTTCCTTTTCTCATCTCTCAAAACCCATCAAGAACCCAGCTTTGTGATTGTGACTGTGATTTTAAAGTTGGCTTCTTTTTCTATTTAAGTTTCAGTCTATCTGTGTCCTGTTTAACAATAATCACCTGTTGCGTTTTTGTTTGTTGGAATTGGAATTGGACCTTTCAACATAACTTAAAACTAAATCCAAAACCTAATTCCTCATACTTGACTTCTAACAACTCTACTCTGCATTATCTATAACAACTGCAAGCAAAGCAATAAAGCTAAGTTTTCCATTTTTTTGTCCATCTATGACTTTGAATCTTTTTTATTAAAGAGATGAGAAAACGAAAAACATTTGCAAATTTAGATAGATTAGGATTTAGGATTAGCCTCCACCCCTAACTATAACCAACCCCGTCAACTTCAAATTTAACCTTTCAAATATCATTGTAAAGTTTTTCACTTTTTCATTGAAGATTCATTTCAAATAAACCAATAACATCTGTTCTTGTCTGCTACAAAATAAAAACCACAACTTGGGATTCTTCTAACTTGATTTTGCTACCAGTATTTTCTCAAAATCCAATTCCTAAACAATATAGGCATAAATCAGTTGATTTTTAAAAATAAACTGTAATATTGGTATGTCATCTATTGTAAATTTCCTTCTGTTTCTATCCCCAATATTAAAACTTTGTAAAAGCCTTTACAGTGAAAGGAAGTGCCAATGTTAACAAAGAGTGGAATTAGCATTTCCTCTTGTCAGGAACAAAATGAATTTGCCTAATTTGTTTTGTTCCAGAAAATTGTAGTAAAAAAGAAGAAGCTGTCCTTGATAATACCAAAACAAAAACTTCGTAAATTGAAGCTCTTCTCATTAGTAGGAACTCCTTAGGCTTATTGGATATTCCCATTTGAGCACAATTCTTGATACCCTATTTAACTAATGCTCTTGTAATTGGGAAATGCATTGTAATTTAAATATGAAAATTATTATTTGAGAATGTTTTTATCTTTGTTTGGTGGTGATGTGGTGATGCCTAGGGCTTGCAGGCTGATTCTAGGTAGTGAAGCCTAGGGTTTGTTCTGTTTATCTCTTTTGTTCCTTGTTTATCCCTATTTTTGTACACATTCCTGCATCAGCTAGACATACACCATAGACCACAAAATGGAATAGAAAAATAAAACCAAATCAGATCTAAAAGGCAAAAGACCCAAAAATTTACAAGGAGTTCATTGGACAAGATCTTATAGTTGTCAAAAGCTGATAAGGTTAGCTAAGGGTTGGAACATGAGGATATATTAATAGAGTGCACTGCACCATGGTCCACTAACATGCACCATAGAGTCTATATTACCATTGGGCATAAATTATCTCAAACTATAATTAGAAAATATCTCAATGACAGCCTCAAAACAGAAACCTTCCTACTTCCAAGTAGATCATTCTTTAGTTCTATCTACACACTGTTAGGGCTTGGGTTGATACAATCAAAGGAAAAAGCCAATGGCATTTGAAACCTCATACATTGAGGAAAGCATCTTTTTTTTTTTTTTTATGACGTAGGAGAACTTCACTCAAATTAGTTCCACATCATAGAGCATATTGTACAACAATCCTAACTGTTGATCAACCTCCCATGGGTAACTGACCCCACATTAAGGAAAGCTTCTAAAACTGTGGATCCATGCAAGAAGTAAAATTCAGCATGTAATTGGTAATACTTTATATATAACTGGCACCAAGTGGATCCCTTGTTAGGGAAATTTGGGAAAGAATCCAAAAGACTCGAGTTTAGAGGGAAAAAATCAGATGATAGATGGTGAAGCATGGTAGTGGACTGCCAGTTGGTTTGTGGAATGGATAGACCTTAAAAGAGCTACAGGAGTTAATTTTGTCTTGTACAGGTAGAATTACGATAGAATTATCTTGTACATTTTTTTTTGTTTATATTTAAGTAAGTATATCATTAATGAAACGGAAAAGGGGCGCAAGTCAACCCATATTCACTGGATGTATAAAACAGTCACACCAGCGTTAGAATAATTATCGTGTAGAATTTATAGATTCGTTGTAAGCTTGACCTTTTCCTCATGGACTGTTTTTGAATGAGAAATGTTAGTTATATCTGTTGTGTGTGTTTGTGAGTTTGTGTCTTCAAAGTTGCTCCAGTTTTATCGTATATGGTAATGTGTCATCAAACTTCCTACATATTCATCTGACCAGAGTGGAAATCAGTCCATGTGGTCCTAGTAAAAATACTGGATAGACTTCAACTTCACAGGATTGTTAAGAATTTTAGATGATATTATTTTATCAAATTTTATCAGTATATTATTTTCATGTATTAATTACATATAGGTAATGTAATTTTCGCATTTGGGTATTTGGGATTCACTTCATTTTTGCATTTGGGTATTTGGGATTCACTTAATTTTTGTTTGTTATTGGTAATTTGATGAGACACAAGAATTGGGGTATAAATTGTGGTGTTTGGAATTTCTAACATTCATAGGTAGTATTTGTTTGGAGTTGGAATTTTGGGAGTTGTTAGGGATGTGAATTGTTGAAAGCTGACAGAAAATTTATGGAGGATCTTGGATTGTTGAAAGAATACTTGAAGTTGTGGTTTGGGCTTTGGCTTTGGTTTCTGTGATTTTCTTTAGTGAAAGAACATAAATTTTGCGAACAAATTTTTACCTATTTTCTTCAAAGAGGGGATCTGCTTAAACATTTTGCACTTTTATGAGGGATTTGCTTCATGGGATTTTCATATTTTGTTGTTTTCTTGCAGGATCAAAACAACCTCTCTCTGAATCTCACTCGGACCTCTCTCAGACCTCTCTCCCTCTCTCTCTCCAACTCTCAATCTCACTGAAGACACCCACAAGGCCGACTAACAGTAAGCTTTATGTTTTGAACTAAACGTATTTATTACACTTAGCAGCTCAAAGCCTACCACACCAAAACACAAAAAAACATGGTTCCAAATCATTAACGCACTTTCAAATCTTCTTACCAAACTCGTGTTTCATATTTGATCCTCCAACACGTTTCCGAATCAAAAACAAACTTTCAAATTTTTTTACTAGGACTGTCACTTGTGAGTAGATATTACTCAAGATGACATTAAATTGTTAGTTTGGAGGACCGTTGGGCGTTGTTGACATGGTCCTCCATGTGCATTAACTAATTTCTCTTTAATCCCATAATTTATCTTTAATCCCATAATTTCTCTTCTCTGCTTTCCTTCATTTCTTCTGTCGGCTTAATTAATTTTAGGTGCAGCTTCTGTTTCTCTTCGCTCCAGTTCTTTTTAAAAAAAAAAAATTTATAGTAAAGAGAGATTTCCCGACTTCTGCCTTGGGTCTCATTGTACTGTTTTGTGTTAGTATCCTATCGTGTTACTTTTACTTTGCTCCACTTCTCCAAAAAATACAAAAAAAGAGTCTAGTATTTTCACCTTCTCACCGCTGCTCTCATTTCTTATAGCAACCATCCTTGATCTGCTAATTCAAGGGAGTAGAAGAGAAACCTGCTCAAACAAATTGTGTAAAGCAGAAGGAGAGAGGTACATCCTTCTACTTTCTTACTTTTATTTTGTTCTTGCATCTTTTTCTTCGCTTATGCTATCCTTTCAATATTCCTCAATTTCATTTATGTACTAAAAAACAGGGTTCCACATGTGTTGTGTTATATTGTACAAAGAATTTTGATCCAAAGAATATGAACTTCAAGTTAAATGAATTTGTATGAATAGAAAGGTGTCTTTATCAGCGTTTTATGCCTTTTTGCTTTTGGGTTTTTTGCGGTTTCAGGCTTCTAAGACAGGATTGAATCATATATAAAATTTAAAATTATTGATTTTATCAGTATAATGTCAACAATACGTATATTTCAATTTAAGAACACGAGAATAATTGTCTCCCTTTTTTTTTTTAAACAAATAACAAATATAATGGATTATCTAGAGATTATTCTCCGGCCCCCTTTCCTTTCTGTAACCCCTGTAGTTTGTACCACTACTATCTACTTTCCTCTCTTACCTAAGAAAAGTCTTGACTCTTGATGCATCCTCAACACATATATGGCCCATGTAATGAGGGCCACGGATAGGACTAGTAGTGTTGGATAATGACATGGTATAGAGTCGACAATTTGGGGGAATGGCTGATTGCATTTTTTTGTTCTCTAATTATATGATTAGTGATTGGCTGATTGCATTTTTTTTTCTTTCTACTTTTTTAAGCCAGCACTTATTCACTTGTCACTGCGCACAAGGAAAATAACAAAAGACTTTTTTTTGAGTTAACTAGACTTTTTTTACGGTTGACAAGCTAATTGTCAGCATTCTATAGATAATGTAATTTATTTTTGAGCTTATATTATCAGGTGCAATTGTTCAAGCATTCATATTTCTTTTCATTTTTAGAAAAAAGTATAATGTTTTTTTTTAACTCATAGAAGAGGGTGTTATTAATTTAGTTATTACTGCCGTGATGTTTGAAAGCATAGTCAAATATTTTATACAAGTTCAATATGGGAAAAAGAATTACAGGGTTTCAGCTTTTCAAGTTTCAACATCTCAATATTATCGTGAGTTCCAATTAATTTAACTCGTAAAATTCTTATAGTTGAATAAGAGGTTTGAGATTCAATCTTATTTACGCTAAAAATCAATTAGTATCTTGATCTAATGATAAAAAGTATAGTCATAAGAAAAACAAACGTCATAAGTTAAAATTTTATCAATAAAAAAATAAAATCCCATTATTATCATTTTAACGAGTTTGTTGAAGCAAAATGTGAGACTATTATATAACATTTTTTGAATTCGATTATTCAAGTGAACTGGCATAATATGTGAATTCATTTTGAGATGATAGATCTACAAATGACCTGTGGATGTAGGCAACATGGTATATAACATTTAGTGTTTGACTAGTTCCTTCTAAAAACAAAAAAGTGTTTGACTAGTTTATTTGCTATTGATTTATTTACTATGGGCAGCTAAGGGTGTAACAAAATCAAAATTTTCATTTGACGAGCTTGTAAATATATATTGCCAACTAAATTTAATCTGACCCAGAGGAAAATTTTGTATGATGTTGTATGTAAATGTTGTGAGGACTGAGGATGGGGAGTAGTCAATAGAACATGTCTTGCTGCGCTGCCCATATGTTGAGAAGGTTTGAAACTTTACAGGCTTGAGAAATAACATGTTCCAATGCTCAAATCTGTCCTTTGTGGATGTGGTAGACCAGAGCTGGATTCTTTGGAACAATCAGAATGAAGCTCGCATAGGCACTCTAAGGCCTGACCCTGCATCCCTAGCCTTGCTCGAGTTCCTAGTATTTATGATTTTTTTTTCTCCATAGGAAATTGTTTTCTCTTTTTTTTTTTTCCTATGTTTTAACTGTTTTGGAGAATTAGATGGATATGACAGTTAATTTAAATATGGCAGAAACCTTTGTATTGCTGTCCCTGTTGTTGGTTTCGGTTGGAGGCGTTTAGTTGATCCAGTTGCATGTTTGTTTAGTTGCTCCAGTTGCATGTTTTTTGTGGTTGAATGAAATTTTGACATTTTATCCTAAAAATAAAAAAATAAAAAAATTATTTACTTTAACTTTGTAATCATTGGATAGTACAATAGCAGATGTAAGGTCAAGAAAAGATTTGGGCTAGCCTTGAGATATCCTATTCATTACAATTTACAAACAGGTTACGTAAATATGGGCCTAACAGTGCTGAACCCATTCCCCCAAATTGAAAAATACAATTTTATTCTATGAGCAAAAAAAATAAAAATTAAATAAAATTCACATGATAGAATTTTAACACAAAAAACTTAAAGAACAGTACTTAATAATGTACCTAAGTCTTATTCTACTTTAAATCATGAAATATTACATTAGGGATGTACCAATTTGAAAGATATGGACTTATTTTTTATTTTATTTTTAAGTTTTATTTCTTAAAATGAGTAGGAGAAAGTATAATTTCGTACAAACTAAGAAAGGTGGGTATAATTTACCCGTAAACTATATTATACGAGGAAAACAAAACAAACTTACCAAAAACAAAACAAAAAGCACAAGGGGTAACAGAACAAGAGTTTTGGTTTCTAAAATCAAGCACCATTGGAAACTGCTAAAATGTAGCCCACACCACATGGTATAATTTGATTCCATCTCTTTTTAAATTAGCAACATTTAAATAAAATAGCCCAAGATCTGAGCATCATTCTCATACGCTTGTTATGCAATGATTTCAATCAAATCTTCAAGAAAGTCATGATCTATATCATTCTCATTACGCAGGTCATGGCAACTTAGATGATGGTTCATCTAAATGTGAAAACCTAACTACTGGGTGCGCTTTTAGCGGGTCAAATGCAGTGAGTGTGTAATGTGTGACCCATGGACTACCATGTAAACATTTTGTACCTTGGTTAGTTGTTCAATGAAAATGTCAAACCCCATATAACAATAATAAAATCGAAGACTCTAATTGGATACTATGGAATATGCTAACTAAGATTAATGAAATCCATCAAATAAGATGAGATAAGGAATATTAATTAGAGCATTAAAAATGACGGGCCAAAATCTAAACTATTTAATAAATGGAAGAAAATAGAAAATAGAGTAGAGATGCAAAAGAGAGGGGGAAACTAGGGTTATGTGGTTCAGCCTAGTGTCCTATGTCCATGGTGTAAATTCTTAAATAGTTACACAATGAACCTTAATATATATGGTATGTGTAAGAGGTATAGAGTCTAGGGTTAGCCCATACACCAAGTTGGGCAACTTGAACCAATGCATAATAAAGCACTTGTATATTATTATCTTACCAAAAACACAGCCATCCATCTAAGTTACCTAATAAATTATGCCATGGGTAGTTACAGAAAATGGAAGGAGAATGTTAATCAGATTTCATATGACAAATACATAACAAAAAAAGGCTTCTACACTCCCTTAGGAAAGAAGCAAATTGTTATCATTTATATGATGTTACATGTGATTTTTCACCTTGTTTATCACTTCTATTAATTTCTTATTCTTGTTAAACTGCTTCAATTGGATGAACCCTTGCTAACAGTGATATGTGTGATGGAAATTTTGTGGATTGCAGGTTGGGGAAGAGCTTTTTCCTTGCTTCTTTTAGACAAGAACAGCCAAGTGGTATGCATTACTTTCCTTTTGAAAACTTACGGACTTTATGCGATTTACTGGGTGTGAGAATTTATTTACTTCTGTGATGACATTGTGTACAATAGAAAGCAAAGATAATGAGTCCTTTATTTAGGCATTGTTGATGGATTAGGTTCATGTACGTCATTTTGAAGTAAATGTTTGAAGTAAAACCAACATCACACTATAGCATCAACACTGGTTACTCAACACATATTCAAACAGCATTATTACAGTTTAAATTGTGAACCAAACTTTTTTCAACTCACTCTTGTCCAATGACCCAAGTAAATGAGCATCATCGTGTTACGAACTTTCAGTTTATTACGGAGTTAATAAAAGGCACAATTACATGAATTGGGTATTTGTTAATATATTTTTGTAAAATACTTTTAGAAGAACTTTTACAACTTATCACATTCAGTCAGTTTACGATAAGTGTTATATGTTATAAGTTATTGTAAGCATACTTGTGTATGTCTATTCTTAACAAATAAAAAATGAATGTCATATAATAATTATTATCTTCGTAGTAACAAATCTTCGTGTAGGTAAAATTCCGTAAATATTGTGTCGTAATGGATAAAAGTTGGATGGACAAGAAGAGGGGTTCAAGGGAATATTTTGAAGGTGTAGCAAAATTCGTGGAATTTGCCTCTCTATCTGCACGCGATGGGAAGATCTTGCGTCCTTGTGCAAAATGTGTGAATTTGATTTTAGTACCGCTAAATGTGGCACGTGATCATTGTTGGGGTTCAGGGATGCTAAATAATTACAAAGTTTGGAAATTTCATGGGGAATCGGAGCCTGCTACGACGGCTACCGAATGTGAGAGCTCTCATGTGCAAGAAAGGCTAAATGAATATGGTGATTTTCGTGGGATGTTGCACGATTTGTGCCCCCCGTATGAAATGGCGTCCGAACCAATGGAAGAAGGTCCATTTGTGCAACATGCGGCTAACAATATGAATGATGAGGCCAAGAAGTTTTACAAGATGATAGATGATGTAGAGAAACCTTTATATGATGGTTGTACAAAATTTAGCATTTTCTCAGCCATTGTTGTGTTGTTCCAGTTGAAGACTTTGTGTGGTTGGACGAACAAGTCATTTACTCTGTTGCTTCAAGTTTTGAAGGATTTACTTCCTTCAGATGCGAAGTTGCCAAAAGACCATTACGAGGCTAAGAAGATAATCCGAGACTTGGGTTTGGGTTATGAGAAGATTCATGCTTGTCCCAATGACTGCATGCTGTTTTGGAAGGACAATATTAACCTTGAGTCGTGTCCTTGTTGTAACGCTTCAAGGTGGAAAACAAATAAGGCATCTGTTGCTAGTAAGAATGCTTCATCCAATAAGGGAAAGAAGAAAGCTGCAAAGATCCTACGATGGTTCCCTTTAAAGCCAAGATTGCAGCGGCTATTTCTTTCACCTGATTTGGCTAGTTCTATGAAATGGCATGTTAATGGTCGTACTAATGATGGGGTTATGCGGCATCCTGCTGACTCAGAGGCATGGAAAATGTTTGACAGTAAGCATTTAGAGTTCTCATCTGACCCTCGTAATGTCAGACTTGGATTAGCTGCGGATGGGTTTAACCCCTTTGGAATTATGAGTACTAGTCATAGTACATGGCCTGTCATGTTGGTCCCTTACAATCTCCCACCTTGGCTGTGCATGAAACGCTCATCTTTGATTCTATCGGTGATTATTCCTGGTCCTACCTCACCAGGGATTGCTATAGATGTGTACTTGCAACCGTTAGTAGAAGAACTAAGGGAGTTATGGGATGTTGGAGTACAGGCATACGATGCATCTTCAAAAGAAATATTCCAATTGCGTGCAGCATTGATGTGGACTATAAATGATTTTCCTGCATACGCGGATTTGTCGGGTTGGAATACCAAAGGTGGGTTGGCGTGTCCTTCTTGTGCCGTGGAGACCGACTCTCGATATTTGAAAAATGGGCACAAATTCTGTTACATGGGACATAGGCGATGGTTGGATCTTGACCACAATTTCCGGAAAGAAGGTATGTTATTTGATGGATCTAATGATATGCGCGTGGCTCCTGTACCACCAGCTGCGTCACAGATTATTCTGGACACTGAACATTTAGTTGGACGTTGTCTGGGACGAAAATGTCAACTTGCTTACAATAAAAGAAAGAGAGGAGAGGCAGATCAAACTGGTTGGAAGAAGAGAAGTATATTTTTCACTTTGCCGTATTGGGAGGATCACAAGTTGCGCCACAATCTTGATGTGATGCATATAGAGAAGAATGTGATGGACAATATACTTGGCACACTGTTGAACTTGAAGGATCAAACAAAGGATAATTACAAGACACGGCTTGACTTGGCGGACATGGGGATAAGGACTGAACTTCACCTACAACGAAGAAGTGATGATAAGTACACTATACCGCCTGCTTGTTTTCATATGACTTCATCGGAAAGAGATGGTTTCTTGCAAGTTTTGAAGGACGTAACAGTGCCTGATGGGTACGCTTCCAATATTTCACACCGTGTGAATATGAAAGAACGCAAAATTTCTGGTTTGAAAAGTCATGATAATCACATCTTGATGCAGCAACTTTTTCCCATAGCATTACGCGGGTCTTTGCCATCTCATGTTAGTAGGCCTTTGATAAAGTTAGCTTGCTTCTTCAGAGAAATTTGTTCCAAAACTGTTAGGGTTTCAGATATTGCGGCTGTTGAGGCAGACATTGCAGTGACATTGTGTGAATTGGAAAAGATATTTCCTCCATCGTTCTTTACTGTGATGGTACATTTGGTCATGCACTTAGCTGCTGAAGCCAAGATTGGTGGTCCAGTGCACTATTGTTGGATGTATCCCATTGAGAGGTAAGACGTATGTAATATTATTGATCAACTATGAGCTTCATGTGTGCATTTGAATAACCATGGCCAATCATTAATCTTATCATTCCTTCATAGGTACCTTGGACGCCTTAAGTCTTACGTACGAAATAGAGCTGCTCTAGAAGGGTCTATTGCTGAAGGATACATAGTAGAGGAGTGCTTAACATTTTATTCACGGTATATGGAAGGAGTTGAAACTATATTCAATCAACCCACCAGGACGATTGAGGAGTCCACAGGGGTTGTTTCGATCGTGACACTAAGTAATAAAGAGTGGACCCAAGCCCATCGCTATGTTTTATTCAATTCTGAAAACATCAACCCCTTTCGTGAGTAAGTACTACATATACCAATATGAGTTGTGGGCAATCTATTGTACGTTAGGTCTATTAACCCTAATACAATTGTCTGCACAGGATGCACAAAAGATTGACAGAGGACGAACTCCGAAAAGGCCACCATCGTATATCCGAGGCCATTATATATAAGCACCACATGGAGAACTTTTGTACTTGGTTTAGGTGTCACGTACGTATGATAGTTTCAATTTCTTAAATTTGTAACACTGTCCCAAATATGGTTACTTGTATTGATATGAATAATTTTGTTTTGATATGTTAGGTGATGTCATTGAATACTGCTGATAGGGAAAGGGAGGGAGTTAGTGATACCCTTGCTGCACTGTCCAAATGACCATATAATTATGTAAAGCGGCTGATGCATTATGTCATAAATGGCTTAAAATTTAGGAGTGTACATGATGAGGCAAACAGAAAAACGCAAAATAGTGGAGTTAGTGTCGCCACTGATGGTGGCATTACGTACTATGGTGTTTTAAATGATATAATTGAGTTGAATTATTCTGATAATATCAAACATGTGTTATTCAAGTGTAAATGGGTTGATGACCAAAATAGGAGAGGATATAAGACTGATGATTTTGGGTTTCCTATGGTGAACTTTACACAGTTCAGACATGGTGGGGATGAAATGATGGATGAACCGTATGTCTTGGCATCTCAAGCTACACAAGTATTTTATGTGAAAGATGAAAGGCACAAGGATTGGTATGTTGTTGTCAAAACTAAAGCTAGAGATGTGTTTGATGCCGGTATTGGTCCCCAACGTGATGAGGATGACACATATAATTTTTCTGAGAATGTTCCGTACAATGTAAGTACTAATGAGGTTGTGAGTGACAACCTTGGTTGGGCTCGGGATGATGTAGAGGGAATGACAGTTGATGCCTCTATCATTGCTGAAAGAGATCTTCATGAAATGGACAACTTAGACGATTGTGAGTTTATTGATGATGAGTCCGACAATGAAGATGACAACGAGGAGTACACTGACGCTGAGTAGTGTAATAGTTTAGTGATGTATTATGTGGTTGAATGTTACAGTTATTAATGAAAATGTATGCCATTATGAGTTTGTTGGAATGCCTTTGTGTAGTATTTGAATCCTTTGTTCATGAAACCTTAATGTTGTTAATTCCTAGAATTTTTTACTTATTATGCATCCAATTCCTGCCCTTGTTCACAATTGAATCAATTTGAAATTCATTTGTTATGAACTTGGATATATGTTCATGTGGTGTTAGGGTTTCATTCTGTCTTTGTTTAAATGTTTGGCAAAGAGAAGCTATTAAACTTCAATATATGCGTCTATATATTATTAGATATTAAAATGAGTTTATTTACTTTGTCTTTGTCACTTACATTGTAATCAATTGATTGTTGTCTATAATTAACATTTTTCGTTGTGTGCTACAGTCTTTGAACGCAGGAATGGGAAGGAAACGTCAACTTCAGTATGTTCAAGTTGGCGAAGGATCATCACATTCAGGACAGCGGGGAGGAGGAGGAGGAGGCCGCTCGTATCGTTGAGCGAGCAATGAGAAGACAACAGGGATTGACGGTTGTTGAAGTTGGCGAAGGAAGTGGACGTTCATAACAGAGCGTGCAGGAGGAGCTGGAGGCCGCCTTAGTGGCTGATCAGGCAAGAGGGGATGCAAGTGATGATGATGAGACGCAACCTCCAGGTACTATAATGGCAACATACTAAAAGACTTTACTTGAACTAGTGGACAACAATCTTGACTCACTAATAGTATGTTGCTTGCTGTGTGAACTTTTACTATGAAACAATTAACAGCTTACAGATATATAGAATGATTGGGAAAGTCTTATCCAAACTTGCCATTTACTTTCATTTACAAGTAAGTGAAAAACTAAGCCACATAATCATGGTTGGGTTGGAGTTGGAGGGTTCGATTTCCTTTGGGGGGGGGGGGGGGGGGAAGCATAATAGTTGAGTACCTTGGTAGTTATATTTTTGTACTTTTTTCAGTTTCTTGTTAAAGTTATCATATAGTATTTTATTTTCATAAAGACGACAAATAGAGGAGACCCAAACGTTAAGTACATAGTTTTTTTTTTTTTTGGTTTTTTTTTTTGGTTTTTTTTTTTTTTTTTTTTTTTTTTTCGTTTGGACAAAGGTAATAGAGAAGTACATAGTTTATTTGATTCAATGGTACATTGCGGTTGATCTTCTCACATGATAATAATCTATTTGATAAACTCTTTTTTTTTTTTTTTGAAATAGGATAAAGTATGTCTTAATGTGCTTCTTGGATCTTTGAATTTGTGTACTTACTAATATATTTAGTTGTTAAAGTGAGATCCATTTTGTTGAGTTTAGTGAAGTAGGATGAATGGTAGGTTCTTGTCAACATTATAGCAATAAATAAGAATGAATGGTAGCTACACGAACTTAGGTTCTTGTCAAGCAAATCATATAAGTTCTATAAGCTTTTGATTTATTGCCATTTTCATATCTTTTAAGTAAACCTATTAGCTGTTTTTATATTTCCTACTAATCCTTTAGTTTTGTGTTTACTTTGTTTGCAAAAAAAAGATTGATGGAAACAATATAATAGTTTCTTGGTTATGTGTACTGTTTATCACCCAAAGGAAAATTCTTGATCTCTCTCTTTTTCTCTCCTTCTCTTTTAGATATTTTGGTGTTGGGTTTCTCTGGATTTTTCTGTAGACACAGTTAGTGCAATCATGTTTATGGACAAATTCAATGTTTCACACTTATGACATGTAATAAATGGTTTTCTCTGTCTTATTCTTGAGTACATGAATAATGATCAATATAATGTTGGAATAGTGTATACCTAATTTCACTGATAAGGAACTGTGTTCCATGGCCATGTCTATTAATTGTAGAGCTAGGGTTTGCTATTTCGTGCCTCCAAGTTTTCCTGTGTTGTATTTCATTGTTTTACCTGATGTACTTAAAATAATCTGTGGTAATTAGTAATAATTATAAGATGAAGATGATGATGTTGATGATGATGATGGCATTGACTAGCACGCACCTAGAATGATTCAAATTCGTAGACATACATTGTAGATACATAGATGCATGTGTATGCCCTAGTCATTAGGGGGATATTAATTTTTTATATATGCATGTGAGTAAACATGATTGTGTTTAACTTAATTTGAAGGCTCACACTGTACATGTGTCATACGTATAAAATTGATTGAATTTCTTTTTTGAAATATTTTTTCATGAAGAAGAAAATCATAATCAGAGATTTAGAAACTATACTTGATCACAACCCTTTTGTTCTTTTGCTAATCTCCTTTCACTTTCTTCCCAACAAGATAACTTCATCCTGTTGTTCACTAGTTTGAATCTTACATTATTAGTTGCCTAAATCCTTCGAATGTTTTTCATATGAAAAATGAAGTTCTAGAAGACGTGTTGCTATTCATATTCACATTAGACAGAAAGATTTTTCCATGCCTTTGTGGCTGTTCTAATGTCAATCAAGTCTCCTCAAACTGCAAAAGGTTTCACGTGTTACCTCTTTAAGCATTGGCCAGAGATAAACTGTAAGTATTTTGTCTAGGGTAAAAGAAATTGCCTTTCACCGTTTTTCACTAAAAGATCATATGCATTGTACATAGTGTTTCTATTTGAGTCTTTATTGACAGGCAAGCAAGGAATCTACATGGGTATTCAGCCTCTTAAAGTTTAAAAAGAAAATATAATATGTACTACACGAACTTAGTATAACTTTCTTTCTTTGAGTAACAACATATATGCTTTGTCTTTATGATTCTTTCCTTCCGTGTACGACTCTATGCTTGTGACATATATAATATATTACTAGTAAAATAAGCAAATATTAGACAACTGATGATTCTAACTGAGTTGTCACATTTGAAAGTTTAATTTTCAAAAGATTTGTTAAATTGCAGTAGTTGAGATTAATTAGAGTTTCATTGAAAATAACAAAACAATTTGGTTAAAAACAAGATGTCCACAGTTACCTTTGCGCATACTGTTTTTACTTGAGCACTTGAGCTATATACAGTAACTTCTCTCTAATTTTGAACTTTGAAATTTCATTCGTAATGGTGGTTTCCTGTATGCAGATGATTTAGTTCAAGAAACCCCAGAAGCCAATAATTTGCATAAAAAGCGTGGGACTACGTTGTTGCAGCGAATATGGAGCCTTCAAGCTAACTTGAAAATTAAATGTCAGTTAAATGCACAAGGCCAACCAATTGGGGACAGCGGAAAGACATTCAAAAGGTGGTTAGGTACTTTTTGCCTTAGTCCCGTCTTTTGCCCACTTGTGCCAATTGCTTGGACGAGTGTCCCGAGTAGCCACAAAGTTGATTGCTGGATAGAAATTGAGGTAGTATGAGATTAAGCTACTCTTAAATATTATGTACAGCTGTGTGTATGGTAAAATTTTGCATTTCAGTAGGGTGGACTATTGTACTATGCTAACTCAATTTTTGCCTTTCAGAAACGGTGGATCATTGATCCAGAAATTATCAAACCAGCTGATCAAATGGCCTGGGCAATTCACCAATTGGGGGAATTGAGGAGGAATCGAAGAAGCAAGTTGAAAAGGAAATGCTACAAAGATGATGCGTCGAAAGTAGATGTCATTGCAAAGAGACCACTATGGGCTGATCGGCAGCAGTTTCTTCAGCTAGTTGACTATTGGTTTCATCAAGACACTCGGGTAATGCTATTTTCTTGTTCTATTTCCTTGTAGTAGTAATATACATATGATGGGGTATACTCATGTTATTCAGTACAGTTGATGTAACTGATTTAAATTTGTTTTTTTTGTTGGTGGGAATGTTTTCATAGACATTAAGTGATACGAACAAGGTTAGCCGTGGTAAACAAAAGGAAATAGCAAGGTAAACAAAAGGAAATAGCAAGGTCAGGACCTATAAGTTTTGCCCAAACTGCGGACGATATGGTAAGAAATGCATTATACAATAACTTCCTAGGGTTTTAATTTTGTACAACTTTAGATTCAAATGTAAAAAATATAGAGTTTGATGAAAGTAAGTTATTGAAGAATTTGAGCATTTTGTGTGAATTAATATGAAATTTTTAGCATTGCTATGTTCATTAGTAAAATTTCGTAACAATTGGCATGCATATGCACATAGGTGCATGCATTTATCATATAAGGAGTGATTAATGCAGAGTGATAATGCATTACTATGTTTAAGGTACAATTCTAGGATGCGTAGTTGATGGTTTTCACTCGTAGACATGCACATCACACGATTGATTACAAAAATATTTGACTTGCATGTAAACTTAAGCTCATTTAACTTGCGGATGGAAGGGAGGAAAAAAACAATCAACGTAATACAGAAGTATTTAAAATATTGTTGTTGTTCAATACAGATAGGAGTATTGACATGGGGATAGAATGTACTTTTTCCAAACTCTGTTTGTGAACCATTAAGTGTTGTCTTTCTTTCGAACATCCTAGTAAAAGAAAATATTGTTTTCCGACATTGGTTCTGTGTGTGTTGTTTTAGCAAAATTGAGAATTTTAGTTAAAAATGAAATGGAGTAAAGCGGTACGAGACCTTAATGATTTCAATTAAATTTTTTCCTTTGACAGCAAAGACAAGTGAGAGAGAAAATGTGTGGAAGTTGAGTGAAGCAAATTGGGTTGGGGTAGTAGCCAATATATAGAACTTTAGGATGGGCCTCGCTATGGACCAAAACCGCTTCATAGTAAATAGAAAAGCATAAAAAAAAACAACAAAACTTTTGAATAGGTTGAACGTAATAATGTAATGATTTTTAGTTTAGTTTACATTATATTGCATGTTATGTCCCAAATTCCATTTAACATTTATCGATGTCAACTGCCGATTCAGATCACGAACATAATCCTTAATTTATTACTTGTAATGAGAATGTTGAATATGATGTAGGCAAAAGAAAGTGGGCGAGCAGTGGAGCTTGCAGTTCTTTTTGCGAAAGTATACAGCACCAAAGATGGGCATCCTCTTACGCCTGAAGTGGGGGAGAAGATTGTAAGCCGTATATCATAATCTTGTTATTTATTTTGTATTTTGTGCGTGAATTGTTTATAGCAAGTAATATGTTTTTTGGTTCTTGTGTGAAAACAGAAAAAAATGACTGAAATTTTAAATGGTGGGAGCTCACTAGAAGGATCGCGGCAGGAAGGAATCCTATGGGCAAAAGATGATGCTTTTGCCCAAGTGATGGGGGCAGAACGCTCTGGATGTGTTCGTGGGGTGGGTTTTGGACCTACCCCATCAGGAAGAAGTGCGTCCAACCATTCATGCTATACATTGCCTACACCGTCGTCCATTGAAACTGCGCATCAGATGATTGAATTGGAAACTTCGCAGCAGACATTGAGGGACAAACTTGCCGAGGTAGAGGAGAGGCATCAGACCCAAATTGCGGAATTACGTGAGCAACATAAGGCAGAAATCGCCCAAGCAATTGCTGACACAGAAGCAAAGCGTAAAGAAGAAATCGCCGAGGTGATGAGTCAAATGGGATATGTGCTAAATGAATTAGGCCCACTTCTAACTGCTGCAAGGAGTTCTCAGGTACTAAAAATGTTGATTTGGGGTTTAATGGTTGAAATTGCATGTTTATTGCAATGAATTGATGGTTACGTGCTACTAATACGATGTGTTTAATATATTCAGGGAAGCACTGCATCGAAATGAGGACTCTTCGTGGGTATTTTGTGATTGTACATAGGTGCATTACTTTTTGGTTGTTCATGAAGGAATACTAGTATATTGTTATTTCTTTTAATATTGTAGACAATATTTTTGGTGAACAAAAAACTTGGTAGTTGTATCTTTTGTACTTGTATGTGACTAGAAAGATGCTTTAACAACATAGAAGAATGACCAAGAGGATTAAATAGTGAAGCCTCTGCCCTTTGTCATTGTGAGTTTGAAATATATAATTACTGTTTGGTAAGTTTTGGTTTTTTCTTTTCTTTATTATTTGCGAAGTACGTAATTTTGTTGGATAGGGAACTTTCTGTTGTCCCTCATGTTGATATTGGGAAGTCTACGCTTATTGACAGGCTTTTGGAGCGCACTAGGACCTATTACAGAGGACATAGTTAGCCTCAGTACGTTCAGAACTTCCAGGTATATCAACACTTTTAAAACATTTCATGTTGTTGTTTAGGAAAAACATGAATTTGGTATTCAAAGGAATTTGTTTTACTTTCTAGTGAGCTTGTGTAAGAGAGATGATAGAAGTTTATACTTGCTCAGTTGTCTAGGAAGAGACATGCATAGGGAATGATATGAAATTTATATTTGGTTTTGTATTGCTTGTGATGAGTTTGTTTCCGAGTGAAGTTATAGACACTTCCTAGTTGGTGTAATTATAAACATGAATTGGGTATGAAATATATGGAATTTGCATTGCATTTGAGATTGTGGTGATTAGAATGATAAAATAGAAAAGAATGATAAAATATATATATATATATATATATATATATTGTAGAGTATGTCATGAACAAAAAACTTGCTGAAAAGTTGTTGGGTTTCTTGAACTTTGGATGTGGTAGTAGTATGTGTAATTGAGGTCCGGTTAATGGGTTCTAACCATATTGTTTTAATGCTGAATTATAATGCCTTGAATGTAGTTGCTTCGGGTTGCTTCGTTTAACTGAAGAAACGCATAGCTGAAGACACCCATAGCTGAAGAAACGCTGCTATAATGGCTGAATTATAATGCCTTGAAGTGTTGCAACCTTTTTGAGTCAAATGAATTTGTAAACTTTCCTGGGCTGAATTGTTGCTGAGTCAAATGAATTTGTAAACAATTGATGGGCTGAATTGTTGCTGAGTTGAACTTTCTTGCAACGAAGTTACTTGAATTGAATTGTTGTTGAATTGAACTTTCTTGCATGCTGTTGGGAGAGGAAACACAAGCTGGAATACCTTTTTGGCAATGAAGTTTTTTGAATTGTTGTTGTATTGAATTGTTGTGTGTGAGACAGGATGTTTATACTTTCTTGCATGCTCTTGGGAGAGGAAACACAAGCTGGAATATTGGATTGTTGTGTGTGAGACAGGTTTTTATAGTAGCGTTCGTAAAATTTATAGCAGCGTTTGTAAATATTTGGCCAGAAATATTGGGAAAAAAAAAAAAAAGTCTATAGCCGCGTTTCAAAACCGCGGCTATAGGTCAAATGTTGATGCTGGGAAGAGCAACTTAGCCGCGTCAAAAACGCGGCCATAGGAATGGGCTGAGGCCGCGTTTCTAAAACGCGGCCATAGGAATGGGCTATGGCCGCGTTTTAGAAATGCGGCCATAGGAATGGGCTGAGGCCGCGTTTCTAAAACGCGGCCTTTTTCCTAGGGATAAAGCCACGTTTTTAAAAACGTGGCTTTAGCTAAATCTATGGCCGCGTTTTTGACGCGGCTAAGTTGCTCCTCTGGGCACTCACGCTTGACCTATAGCCACGCTTTAAACGTGGCTATAGATTGACGTATAGCCACGGTTTAGAAAACGTGGCCATTGATGGTGGTCTATAGCCACGGCTAGGAAAACGTGGCCATAGGACCTGGCCTATGGCCACGGCTAAAAAAACGTGGCCATAGACTCGTCAGGCCTGTAGTTACGCGTTTTAGGCCATGGGCCAAAACGTGGCCTAAAAAAACGTGGCTATAGACCAAAACATGCTATAGCCACGTTTTTTGGACCTATAGCCGCGTTTTAAAAACGCGGCTATAGAACGATTTTTTTGTAGTGAAACTTTATGTTGATAAGGTATTATATATTTACCATCTCATACACAAACTTAAGTTTTATATATAATTTTTAAAGTAGAAAAATCTTGAAATTTAAATATTTTAGGATTAGGTAGTTACTAATCTCCTATCACCTTGATTTTATGTAAATATAGAAGGTATAAGAAGATAATATATTTTTATGCTTGATTAGTCAAAATATTATTTTTGATGAAAAATATAGAGTGATATAAGTATAACATCACATAGATTTATGTGGAGTATAGTTGAAATATATACATACACACATATTATTAAACCAAAGAATCGAAGCCGTACACTCAAAAAAAAAAAAAAAAAAAAAAAAAAAAAAGGAATCGAAGCCGGAACCTACGCTAGAGTAGTTGAAAATTTAGAGAGATAATGCTAAAGCAGTTGACTTCTATTTGCTTATTGGTTTCTCGTATGCATGGATGTATAGGTTAGGTAGTAGAGAGGTCGTCTTATTTAATTGTCCACACAAACTAAATCAAATTCTAATGAATGTATCCAGTCATTACAATGCCAAAATTTGGCGTACTAGCTATTACATACAAAGTCAAAGTATTTTGTTCATCGTATATGGACTTTTAAAACTAGGAAATTGATATCTATCAATGGCCCACCAATGAATTTTTTTCTCCTTAATTTTTGACTTTGATTGTTAGAAAATTTTGTTAATTAAAGGGTTTGACTTACTTAGCTTTAGTACTTTTTTAATTAGATATCTCCTTTTGTTTTAAATAGACAATGACAAATAGTACTGTGTTTAATCTCCATATTTTATGTGACAGTTTTTAATTAAAACAAAAGAAAATTTTAATTAAAAAAGTACTGGAGATAAGTCAAACTCTCAATTAAATAGGAGTATACAATTGCATCATGACAAACTTGCCAGCACATCTTAGATTGCATGCATGCCAGGTAAACAACATATATAATTAAACTTAATCCAAAGATAAACAAAGCATAATCTTCAACCCTAGTTATTTATTGGGTTCCTTGTACTGTAAGTTGTGCCAAAAGTCTAACCCTGAAGACTTCCTGATTAATAGAAACGGGAATTAATTTTCCATTAGAGGTTGGATAAATTCACAATTCAAACGAAAAATATACTAATTCCCCCCCCCCCTTCCCCAATTTTAGAATTTGAACTTCTCAAAATATAAAATTTAGTTTTATCACAAAAGGAAAAAAAAGAAAAAGAAATGACCTTAAATTTTTTATAATTGATCCCTAAAACTTTTGATTCAGCCCGTAATTAAGGTCCATTTGAATACCACTTATTTGCTGAAAATTGAAAACTTATTGTTGAAATCACTGTAGCAAAATAATTTTTAAAAGTGTGAATAGTACTGTGGGACCTAAATTTACCTAGAAATTTGTGTTTTGCTGAGTTTGGTGGTCCCATGAACAATGTCGTGGGACAAAAAAAAAATGCAAAATGCACACATAATTTTAGTGCTGTAAATGCACACTTGGGTGTGTTTAGATTCTGTTTATTTTGTTGAAACTGAAAAATTATTGCTGAAAATACTTTAGATAAAAGTAAAAGTTAGTTAAAATAATACAGTGGGATCTATGAATAGTACCAAAAAGTGAAGTGAGACTCATGAATAGTAGCAAAAATAAGCTAAATAGTGAAATAATTTTGATTTTTAATCTCTACCCAAACACACACTATTTGAATAATGCTTATTTTACTGAAAATTGAAAATGTTGTAACAAAATAATTTTTAAATGTGTGAATAGTGCTGCGGAACTCATTTTTAATAAAAGTGTTGTTGAAAAAATAGATTTGTAGATACAGTAAACAGTGCACGGGACCCACTGAAAGCTGAAACGTGATTTAAAATAAAATAAAATAAAATAAAAAAGCTAAAACGCAGATGCCCAACTTTCATTGGTATAAAAACATACCCAAAAAAAGAATGCAAAATAACAAGGCCCTAATAACCACAAAAAAAAAAAAAAAAAAAAAAAAAAAAAAAAAAAAAACTCTTCATTTACAAATCCATAATAGTATTACCCAGCATAAAAGAAAAAAATGAAAAAGAAAAGGAAAAGGAAAAGTAAAAATCCAAATGTATCTCATGGTTGCTATGCGCACTAGCTCCAATCACGCCACCAATAGCCACGTTGCCTCCGTGCCTCAAGTACCAGTAGCCACAGCCATAGCCACAAACAACATAACAAGGGAATTCACGAATGTATGTCTCTCTATTTGCTGTACTCAACAACTTTGCCAGTTTAAGTTTGCAATAGTAGTGTTAATGGTATCTCATTTGTGTGCATTGTGATTTGTGTTGCATTGTGATATGTGCTAAACGAAAGGTTTGGATTTGTGCTACAGTGTGAGTGGCTTGTGGATTTGTGCCGTGTGATTTTTAGGTTTAAATTTATTATATACGTTTGGATTTTTGTTGATAGTGCTATGTGAGTTATAGATTTAATTGTGTTGATTTTTATTTTTATTTTGTTTATGCTAAATTAATAGTGCGCAACTGTAGATATAAAAGTGATGCTTCTTTCATGTATGTATATACTTGTTAATACTAATAGATTATTTGAAAAATTAAGCTCAAAATCAATTATAAAATTGCAATATCATAAAAGAATGTATGAAACAGCTTTGTTAGGTCCAATTTAATTAATCAAATAAGGTACATTCTCTAGAGTAAATTATTTGTTTGAACTTAAAGAATTTTGTTATATTTAGTTTGACCCCCTGGAAAAAGTTTCTTGCTCCGCCATTGTCCTGATAGCTATTAAGAATAGTTAGAGCTGCACAACTTGGATCTGAGACTGATGGAATTGGAATCCTTCATAATACAACTTATTAATTTCTTGCCGTCTAAATGAACCATGACACCGTTATTGCCCATTCCATTATTTCACTACAAGTCAAAGACTCCATTTGACCTACTGTTAGAGACTGGATGAAATCTTCTTTCATTTGTGTTAGATATATTATGGCCCAAATGACCCAAACTACTAAGAATTTTAGGGCCCATTTGAGTAATGTTGTTTGAGTTTTTTTGAAATACGTGTGAGTGAAATAGTGTGTGAAAATACATGTAATGTTGTTTAAAAATTAAAATTGTGTATTTAAGATGTTCTACTAAACGGGTCTTAAGGTTCCAGATTCTGTTCCACACTGTTCGATTCTATCTATATATAATTGGAATTTCCTTCTCCAGCTGCACAGTTTTCACCTCTAGCACATAATTTGTAAGCAGACTTCACTTTGAATCATGTCGATTTGGTCTGTTCATAAAACCTAATCCTTGGAGCTGAGCTGGCCTAGTGGAATTTTTGTTTTTTTTGTTTTTTAATCTCAATGAGGTCATGCACTCATGCTCATAAAATCAAGGATTTGGAATCGGGTGAAACATCCTCCTATGGATTGCACCCGGTGCAATTTCCCTCATTCCCCTCAAAAATTTTTTGTTTTTATTTATTTTTATTGCCTGTGTCTAGCACTACCAA